>CM035422.1:149053446-149070946 GCA_020310875.1 Ceratopteris richardii
TAATTATCCTATTTTATATAAATATTTATTTATATATTCAGATTTTTTCCTTAATTAATCCTATTTTTATATATTTAATTATATATATTTAATTAAATTATTTAAAACACTAGTTCTTTTTATATTTATTTATCTATATAATTATCCTATTATATATATATATATTTATTTATATATTCAGATTTTTTCCTTAATTTTTTTCTATATTTTCTCTTTATATAAATTGAATTGAGTTATATGTATACCTAAATCCTAAAACTCTAATCTTAAAGATCTAGACCTAGAATATGTATATTTATGTATGCATGTGTATCTACATGTATATATGTATTATATGCGTATGTGTATGTATGTATATATGTTATGTAGGTGTTAAAACCCTAAAACCCTAATCAGAAAGACTTAGAATTAAACCTAAAATACTAAAACCTAAATTCTTAAACATCTATAAAAATCTAAACCCCTAATCCTAAAATGCTAATCCTATTTTATATATATGTATATTTATATATTCAGATTTTTTTCTTATTTTTTTTTATATTTTCTCTTAATATAAATGTAATTGAGTTATATGTATGCCTAAACCCTAAAACCCTAATCTTAAATATCTAGACCTAAAATATGTATATTTTTGTATGCAGGTGTATATACATGTATATATGTATTATATGTGTATGTCTATCTATCTGTAAATAGCCTAAAAACCCTAATCCTATTTTTATATTTTTGATGTAAAAAAAAACTTCAAAATAAAAAATTTATATATTTAATTAAAACACTAGCTTATGTGTGTGTATATGTATGTGTGTATATGTGTGTGTGTATGTGTATGTATGCGTATGTGTATATATGTGTGTGTATGTATGTGTGTATGCATGTGTGTGTATGTATGCATGTGTGTACATGTGTGTGTATGTATGCATGAGTGTATATGTGTATGTGTGTGTATGTATGCATGCATGTGTGTATATGTGTGTATGTATATGTGTATGCATATGTGTATATGTGTGTGTGTATGTATGTGTGTATGCATGTGTGTGTGTATGTATGCATTTGTGTATATGTGTATATGTGTGTATGCATGCATGTGTGTATATGTGTGTGTATGTATGCATGCATGTGTGTATATGTGTGTATGTATGTGTGTGTATGTATGTGTGTATATGTGTGTGCTACACAGAAGGCCAAAAGGATTCAATATTGATCATGAACATGACATCCAAGCAACATAAAGATGATGAGCATCTTTTCTATATTGATTCTGGTTGTTCCAATCATGTGGCTGGAAATGTAGCATTGCTACCTAATCTAGAAGAGCCTAAAGGGAAGCATGAAGTGTAGAGAGGTGATGAAACTAGACATTTTGTTAAGAAAATTGGAAATGTCAAGGCTTTTGATGGTAACATGAACCTTTTGAGTAAGGTTTTATATGTGCCAACCATAACAAAAAACCTAGTCAGTGTTGGGTAGATTGTTGAGAAAGGCTTACAGGTCAGATTCACAAGGCATCGAGCATATGTGGAAGATACTCAACAAGGCTTCACACTATTGCAAAAGGTGAGAAATCTAGTAGACTCTTTACATTTGAAGTTTAAGATACCAAAAACATTACACTCTTCAATTACAAAGATCACACCTTATTTGAACTAGAGATATGGCATAAAAGGCTAGGTCATATAGGTGAAATAACATTAAAAAAAATATGTAGAGATTAGAGTGTGCTTCGCCTTCCAAATGTATCCAAGCAACACATGATTTACAAATGTGGAGCATGCCAATTTGGAAAATCTCATAGACAACCATTCAACAAGAAAGGTTATATGTATGTTATATGTATGTTATATGTATGTTATATGTATGTTATATGTATGTAGACTACTTGGAGCTTGTTCACACAAATGTGTGGGGTCCTAACAGAGAGCCATCAATCTCACGATCAAGGTTCTATGTTCATTCATAGATAATCATAGTAGATGGACAATCCCTTACTTCATGAAGCATAAAGATGAAGTCTTTACTTGTTTCAAAAATTCTTTGTCATTGGTTGAGAAACAAATAGGTAGAAGCTTGAAGAGGATCATATCTGATGGAGGTGGTGAGTATTTCTCATATAATTTTGACTCATTCTTACAGGACAAAGGTATAAAAAGAGAGGTGACAACAAGATGCACTCCTGAACTAAATGGAGTGGAAGAGAGGAGGAATAAACTGATAGTAGAGGCTGCAAGATCAATGTTGAATGGAAAGAAGCTACTAAATTCCCTACGGGTAGAGGTTGTTTCCATAGCCACATACTTGATTAACAAGCTTCCATCCAAATCCTTGGATGTAATGACACCCTATGAGTCATGAAATGGTAGGAGACCCTCATTCAAACATTGTAAAATATTTGGGTGCATTGCTTATGCACATATACGCTCATAGATTAGAGAGAAGCTTGAACCAAAAGATCCTTGCTAAGGTTATTGCTAAACGAATTGTTTTCCACTTACAAAATTAGATCAATGAGGATTAAAGAGGGTTTATCCAAGGGAGATCCATCCTCAAAGCTTGAAAAACTTGGGCTACGGCCAGAAGCTCACGAAGATGATCTTAATGATGCTAGGAAATGCATGAGTCCTAATAAACATCAATGGCCAGCTTTCTCAAGGTATTCGATTAAAATATTGTATCAAGTAAGGGTGACCCTTGGCCCCTCTTCTCTTTGCAATCACACTTGATGATCGCAGCACCCTTGCTAAACATCACACACATTTAGGTCTTATTCAAGGCCTCTTTCTTCCCCTCAATCAAGACGAGATGATCATGGGACTTTTCGCTGATGATACGAACATTTGTGCATAACGATCCAGCTAGCTTTGATACCTTTTGGTGTCTCCTAAACACATTTTCTGAGGTATCGAGCTCTAGAATAAAGCACTTTAAATACTCTTTTAGGACCATTATTGGGTATCTACCTCAAATTTTGGTTGACCATGTGTATAAGTTCATCCCTAGGGGATAAATCTTCTACTTGTTAGATATTCCTATGGGATTTGACATTTTAATGGTTCATTGATGGAATTGGGATCTTTCAAAGCTCGATAACAAGTTGGTGTACTCGAAAGGTATGTAGATCAACTTCTCAGGGAGAGATATGGTGGTTAATATGTTGCTCATTTGTTTGATTATTTGATTTCTCTCTTGTTGGAGAGGCAATGACTAAGAGATTGTCAAATTGGAAAGAATTTGAAGAAATGTTTTTTTCAGATTGGAGACCTTAATAGACGAGTTCTCCCAAAAATTAAATGGGGTACTTGTGTAAGCCAAAAAGATCAAGCAGGGTTGGACATTGTAGACATAGAAGGAATGACCTATAAGCTAGTGGCCAAATGGTTAATTAAGCTTGAAGCAACAATATTCCCTCTTGGGACAAACTCATTTTTAAAAACAAGAGCGCTTTTAGGCTTGCGGGTCTTCCCTAGTGGAAGGTACTTGATCTTCTCAGTCTTTTTCTCAGGTCCTTATTAGGTGACTCGTAGATGTTCCATCTTAGTTTGCTCCTAATATATATATATATATATATATATATATATATATATATATATATATATATATATATATATATATATATATATATATATATATATATATATATATATAAACCAATTACGAAACAAGATCAAACATATTCATGACGTAGACATGCTTGTTTGCAGGCAACACATTATGGCTATGGCTATGGGGGAGCCAAAGAGAGATAGATGAATGCGCATATAAGAGGGATAAGGGTGTGCCTATATTTCATTGAAAAAGAGAAATCACATATAAATACAATTGGAATGGCCTTGGCCATAAAACACCGTCAAGATAGGTTGGTGATGATGATAATCTTGGCACATGCATTCATGTAAACGTTCCCTCACAGAAAGGTTTTCGACCAACATACATTGGAAAACACTAAGCTCTGACATGATTGAGTGCCTCATTGGGCGTTTAGATTTGAATTTCGAGTATACCATGCCAGAATATCTCATTGGATTTGTTACACCACATTGCTGAGTGTGAACTTCATCGAATTTATGTGAAACTCATTTGGTTTACTCTGTTTTATATTATTAGCACTAAACAATACTTTCATTCCTATATGCGCACAACATACATAGGATGATGAAGTAGAAAGCTAGATTTTGAAGCTTAATGACGATTATGTCGGCTTCGTGCAAGAACCACTTATGTTTGAGCTCATCACAATTCTACAACTTGTGTTTGAATTTACTAATCCTCCTAGACACGGGGTCAAAGGAAGTCTCTAATATGGAAAATTCTCTCTTCAAACTAGCAAAGTAACAAGCACATCTCTCATTCCATATTCTGGACATGATTCTTATCGCACTTCTTTCCCCCAACGATATATCTTTCACCATGGTAGAAAAGGATAGATTTTAGCATCTTGCATGTTCACTTAAATCCTCCGCGGGTGGAGGATTTGCAAGAAAATGATTTCTTTCTTACTGTTTACCATTTGGTGATAGAGACATTTACACTTTAGGTTGTGATCCAAGGCTAGTTCAAGCACTATGCTTATTGAAAAGCTCGTTAAAATGGTGTATGTTCTTGATTCTTGTGACATCTTCAATTTTTATTTGCATTTCTACTCCACTTGATTGCTTTGGGATGTGGAACGTTTTGGCCTAGAACAAGGCTAGTCTTGGACTCCTTCCAAGCGTTCATCTTGTGCTTTACAAGGAACATTCACTAAAGTTCACTCTACATCACTAATAAATGTCTTTGAATATTATCCCATTTCTTTTAGATTGAAACCATATGTGCTTTAAGAGATAAGATCCGTTGGACCAAATCTTTCTAGCTAGTTAAGGAAAAAGTCATTTTGTCAAATTATTCCCACCCATTTCAAGTTGATATTAACCTTAGAGCGAGGGTTCATCTTGTTTTAAGCAATCCATGGTTTTTTTTTCTATATATATCTAACTATCTATCCTAGCCAACTAAAGATAAAAAGGAGCATGTTAAAAAAAACGAATCTTCTCTCATGGGAAAGCTTACCATCATGGAAAGGATACGACGAGACCATCCCTATGAATGGTGCCAAAAATGCTCATGTCGTAGACTAACATCCAATCAATAATATATAGAGGGAACAATCAATTGTATGAAGACACATACTACATGATGGAATACATGCACTTACAACAAGCGAGGAGAAATTCCAAGCACACACATAAGTGCCACATACGCACATGCACACACACACACACACACACCTGAGTATCAAGAGGCAATGTTGTCCAAGAAGCTCTTATATTTTTCAAGATAAGAATAAAATCTCACATGAGTTCTAAAATAAACAAGCTAACCCTAGAAATGAGAGCTCTTTCACCTTTCTAGTTTTAATAGAAGCTTTGTCCATATTATAATGTCGAGTACACTATCAATAGTAGGTTTGAGAGGCTATTTGGAGGCCAAACAAAATTAGAAAAATATGAACTTAGTACGGAGATACTTCTGGATCTCATGAAGTTGAGCTACTACTCTTTTACAGTGTGGGTCTAATTACTACCTAAGATAGGGTTTTATGCCAAAATTAGACATTTTTTAACCATTTTGGGTAAACATAGGGAATAAACCTAATTTGAGGAGGTTTTTGAATTGTGAAAAATTGCTAGACTCCCTCTTCATTCAATTCCATGATTACTAATCCCCTTTGAGCATAGTCTTTAAACTTCGACAAATCTTTGACCACTTTGACTTTGATGTTTTGGTCGCTTTCTAGAGCTTCCTCCAACAACGTGCTCTAATCAAAGATGCATGTCCTAGATATGGTATGTACAATGTTTATAGTACTTATTATATTTTAATATCAATAAAACTTATCCTCTCTTTTTGGATTAAAAATCCTGGATTCATTGTACCTCCACATGAGTGAAATAATAATTTAGTAAATTAAAAAATATGTTCCACCCTCGTAATAAAAAGGTTGAGGTCACTCCCCATAGAGTACTCATGAAATCTAATTCGGAAAGAATCCATATGTCTTTCCCATCATTAAATGTGTGAACAACTATAAAAAATGCATTTTCCATATAATCCCAGAACCGAGATCTAATTTGAAAATTTAGCCATTGCCTTAGCATATCCATCGACAAGTACTGCATCCCCACTTTATGATGAGAATCAAATAGTATAACATATGTACTTGTGCAAAGCCGGTCTTGATACCTTAACAAACGCTCCTCAACCACTTTATTATACTGATTACTGCAACATTGCAACATCCGGACGATGTACTCATTCTTTACCACTTCAGTATCTTGAAATACCTCCAACCCCTATATTCCATCCTATATGGGCCTACTAATGCCTACTAATTATTAACTTGAACAAGGAGATCTCCACTAGGCATAAACTAGCCCACCTTACCACAATTGAATCCAAAAAGAGTAACTGCTTTGGTTCACTACCTGGAGTCATTAGTGCAACTAAAACTATGACTTTTTCCTCAATAAAGTAATATGGTTTCAATTTCTACCCATTGATAGCCTTAGGGAATATTCTCCATTTCTCATCTTGTAACGTATGTGTGGTAGGTAGCAATCATTTTGCTAGTCAGAATGGGCCAATCTTCCTAAGCTTTAACTTGTCACATGAACTATTTGGCTTCCTATTATACACTAGAATGCAATTCCCCATCATAAAGTACTTATAATTGATGTGTCTATCCACCCATGTCTCTCTTCTTTGTTGCATAGCTTATGTTGTGTAGGAAACTACTGATCTATCTTCATGTAATTGAAAAAACTTCATTTGTTGCACTTGCAAATCTATTTTTGCAGATAATGCATGCTCAACTAATATTCTCGTACCAGAATCCATAAAATCCATTGGTACAATTGCTTCCAATCCATACACTTAGTGGAAAGGTGAAAATCCTATAGTAAGATTATCTATGGTCTTGAAAGAAAACAATGTTCAATCTAACTTAGTATCTGAGTCTCTTTTATGATCAACTACAATCTTCTTTAGTATGTGAACCAAGGTCTTATAAGCGGATTTCATTTGGCCATTTTCTTGCATGTAATATCTTGTAGAACTATTATGTAGGATCATATGTTTCTCTATCCAATTGTTTATAATTTTATTGATAAAGTACACACCTTGGTCTGAAACCAGATCTAGTGGACATCCAAATATGGCCATATTGTTCTTAGAGAAAAATGCTGCCACACTTTTGAAGCTATTATCTGTCAGTCTGTGAGCTTCCATCCAAATAGTGCAATAGTCTATAGCAACCAAGACATACTAATTTATTGTAGGTTTGGAAGGGGAAGCAATAGACCCTATATAATCCAAAACCCATTTCATAAAAGGTTTCAAAGGTAAAATTGGCTCTAGTAGCATTCTACTTTTATTCAATGGCCTAGCCTCCTTCTCACACTCATCATCGCACTTCACATATGCATTTTCATCTTGAAACATTGTGGGTCACCATAAGCCTATGTTGAAATTTTTTCATGCAAGCACCTACCTAAAAGGTGGCCTCCAATTATACTTGCATGTGCATCCAACAATAACATTGTTTTCTCATACTGAGGAGCAAACACTCTCTAACTCGTATAGTTTCAAGCTAACCACCTCCTTTTGTATGTGAGCATCTTTTGGGGTGGTCATCCATGTTCTTGATAGTAAGGAGTACTTGTATACTAATGATTTGGATGCTCTAGTCCTTGTGTATCAAAAGACAAAATTGCATCAAGATGATCATCCTTTTTTTTGGTAGGTAGTTCTCTAGTCTTCAACCTATGAAGATAATCTACAGCAACATGTTCTTGACCTAACCTATAAATCACTGAATACTCAAACTCTTGCATTGAGAGCAACAATACTACCAAATCTACTAGAGAGATGTGATTTTTTTCACTAAATATATCAAAACATGATGAACCACATGGATCACCACCTTATCAAATAATAGACAATGCACGGACTTTTGAAGACCAAAGATGACTATGAAACTCTCCCGTTCACATATTGCATAATTGTGTTTTGTGTGAGACAGTACATTTCTGGTATACGAAGTTGTCTTATACCACCGAGCCTGCACTTCTTGGATGAGTAGAACTCTTAGAGCTACATGTGTGGAACCTACAAAGAAATGGAGAGGAAATTTCCAATCAAGAGGTGTCATCATAGGTGCAACTACCATAGGTGCAACTACCAACATACTAAGTTGTCCTATACCACCTAGCCTGCACTTCTTGCATGAGTAAAAATCTTAGAGCTACATGTGTGGCACCTACAAACAAATGGAGAGGTAATATATAATCAAGAGGTATCATCATAGGTGCAACTACCAACATTTTCTTCAGGGTACTAAATGCTTCTTCCTGCTTTGGTCCCCATTGAAAAGGCTACTTTGTGCATCAACGTTGAAAGCAATGCACAAACATGTGCAAGATATTTCAAAACCCAATTCGCCATTTTACTTGACTAGTATAGTGTATAACCTGCTTGACTATTTTTTGGGGATTGTTCTTCAATATTTGAGCATGTTTATACTATCTTTCTTATGAAAAATTTGTTAAATCCTTCATTCAAGGATATCAAAGGATCCTAAAACTAAGGACTTCCATTCAAAATAAACTTAATGGAACAACAAGGAAATCTTTAAAAGATCTTAATAACTCATTAGTAAGTGAGTCTATGCATAATATTTACCCTTACGGAAGGGCATCAGTTGCCTCCTTGATCTCACCAACGGACAACAAACCATCATGCCTTTGAGCAATCAATTGCAAAATCGTTTTGGATCTACATCTTGAGATATTCTCCGTACGTTCTTGCATCCAAGTTTGGAGAGGCGAAGCAACACCAAGGAGCTCAAAAGTGTCTTACAGTGACCATGATATTCCTCCTCAATCGCACTCTTCACAACGTTCATGTTGATCATTCTAGGAAGGAACTCCTTCACCTTCTTTTTCTTGAATATTTAACACATTTATTTTGATAGCTTGGACAAGTTTTCTAGGTCTAATTTCCCTTTTTTGAGTCCCTCTTCCATATTCGTAAGAATCGTACCGAGCCTCTCTCTTATTTCCTGTCCGATTTCTTCGATCTCAATTTTGGAATTTTGTACGATGCATTGAAAAGCTTTAACGCCACTACTCCAACACCTATCATGACTGGCATGATCCTAAAAATCTTAATGACATGCAAATTCATTTTCTTCATGAAAGAAAATGAAGCATGAGCATGGACGGATGAGCATGGAACCATGTGGCTTTCCTCCTTTGGGAAAAGGATTGGAAGAAGGTGATGGTTTGCAAAATGATTTGAAAAGAGAATGTATGTGTGGAGGAATATAGAAACGGGACCAAGGAGATCGACACATGGCATATATCAAGCATAGCTTTGTGGATCTTAGCATCAATATGTGGGATAAAGTACAAGAATCCATGGTGACCTTTGAATTCAGTCAAACGTTTATGGAGCCTCAATCGATCCCAATAGGCTTTCCGTTTGCATAGATAGGGAGACCTTTGTACAACAATCTATCAAGAATTATTTCCATCATGTTCAAGTCACTTGAGACGATCATATCAAATGGGAGAGAACCAAGAATGTACAAAGTTTCGGTTCTTTCATGAGTATATTTTGGGGTATATAATGAGACCATCAAGAAGGGAAGAATATCGTCTGATCTAGTCACCACCCTCTTTCTATTGGGATGACAAGACAATTCCTCAAGGAATAAGCGTAACTTTGTTTATATCCCACTACAACATCATACTTTGTTTATATCCCACTACAACATCACCTTACCTTAGATGTGAGCTCTAAAAACCTCACAACGATGAGCAGAAAAAAAACTTCTTGAAGGTAGATAAAATCAAATGTAAAAACGTTGTCCTACAACCATTTCCCAATCATTCCTGACCATGTGGGCTCTAAGAGCCCATAAACGTTGAAATAGAGGAAAATCGTCGATCAATGGAAAGGGTTTCCAATTCCATGTTACGGTATTTGATGATGCATTTGTCTTTGCAGTTTTTAAATTTCAGAATATACAAGTCGGACTAACTAAAGAAGTAGTTTCGAGCCTGCGTCATGCATTTGTAAAAGAAATCGGACTAACTAAACAAGTATTTTAGTCCCTGAGTTATGCAATTTCGCGGTGCAATGGAATGTAGAAGTCAAACAAATTTATATAATAATCCATAAATTACGATATTTTTGTGAACTTAAAATTAATACTTGAATTTATGAAAGTGCATATATTTGTATGTATATGTAAATATGAATGTATCCATGCACATGTGTATGTTTGCATGTAGGAATGCGTCTATGTATGTATGTATATATGTTTCTATGCGTTTGGGTAGAGATGATCTACCTACAGTTTCAGATAAGATTAAGCTGACACGTAATAATAATTATGATACACGTGTAGATTAAAATTGAACAATGATATAAATGATCATAAACATGATAAAATATAAATACTAAGTTAAAACATTACTAGGTTTTTTATGAAGGGAATAGAAAGGTTATCAATCTTTCTTGCAGTTATCCTTGATCTTCTTATAACTCTATGTTTTTATTTAAAACCTAATCTTTTTTTTACAAAAGAATACATTATAAAAGCTGATTTTTCTTTGTAATCAATTTATTTCCATGTTTAATACATAAAAGACAAGCGAAGAACATAAATGACTGCATCATTATGCGCTCACTTCATTTTCAAGCCTAATACAATTTAGTAAAAGATACGGAAGTTTTTAGAATTGCCGAAGAGCTATAATTTGGATTTGAGGAGTCTTCCAAGGGATGGAAACGAATTCCTAAAAGATGTAAGGCAAAGAGAACAACTTTCACGTAATTGCCAATCAATTCAAAAAGTAAGGTTGGTAACAATGAACATATTGTGAAAAGTAATGCTTGTAACAATGAACACATTGTGAAAAGTAATGCTAGTAACAATGAACATATTGTGACGGGTGATAAGTACAACAACCATGATTGATGGTTGTTCAATAATGTTAGATATAATCACTACTCTACTTTCAATAGATCACAAATGATCCATGGTGCTCTAAGTTGTAAGGCCTTCATTGTGAGGAGAAGCCATTGTGAGAGCCCGAATATTTCTCTAACTCTAACCTTCAAAAGTTAGATCAGGTCTATGTGTGACTATTGATGGTAATAGATGATTGTTTTAAGCCTAGAAATTAGGTTATGTAGGGCATAAACGTGTGGGCTATTGGGTTGCCATTCAAGGTAAAAATAAAGGCCTTGTCTTGTATCACAATTTGCATATAGAACCTTAATGGGGGGAGTGCAAAAGGGGGGGCTTGACCACTTCTCTAGGGTCTTAAGAGTCAATTCCCCTTGCCCATAGGGCTGAGATCTTAATACATGTGGTCATTGAGATATTTTTGGATTATATATTTTTCTGACTATTTTGTCTCTCCTAACGTCATTTATCTATATGGAGTCCCCTTGCAAAACCTATATAATCATGGCCCATGTGTAGCTCTACACAGAATTTTGCACTAGTAAGCCCATCATCTAGAATCTATCTTGATTTCCATCTAAGATCTAGATTGGGAGCACATGGGTGGACAACACCAACTTTGAAGCTTGAATAATCTTGGTAATTTGAGAATTTGACTTCTCTATCTCTCGGTCTACATCTCTCTTTGTCTACGCTTTTCTTTAGCACCATCTATTAGTCTATTCTATTGTGCTCTTATTTCTTACATGGTATCACAACTCAAGAGATTTTGAGTGGTGAATAAGTAGAAAGGTAGATGTTTTAGAGGATTTTAGGCCCCAAAGAGAGATGATGTTAAGTGGTACATCATCATCTATGATTGGAAATCAAGGTGCTTCACCAATAGGAGTATGTGGAGCAAACATAGGAGCAACAATGATGTTGTTTATCCTAACGTTGTAGATATGATGACCAACCTTCATGGAAGGTAAGCTTGATGGTATGAATTACACCCTATGGAATTTTATAATCATTTCTAGCCTTGATTCATATGATCTTCTTAAGAGTGTTATTGGGATTGATAATGAGATCCAAGAAAAGCCAGCTCCAAATAATCCTCATAGAATGATTCCTCTTGATGGTGATCTTGTACGTGATTGGAAATGTGGAAATGCAGATGCATTCTGTACTCTAGCTATAAGTACTAAGAATAGTGTTTTGACTCTCATACTAAGTTGAATAAAGAATTATAATACCTTATTCAGCATACTAAGCTGAATAAGGAATTATATGGGCTAAAATAAGGTAGTAGACCATGGTACCAACAAATAGATAAGTATCTCGTAGATCTAAGTTTCAAAAGACATGCTTCAAATGCTAACTTGTATGTTCTTGAGAGAGGAGGGAAGACAATTGTGCTCGTACTCTATGTTGATGAACTTGTAACTAGAGGAAATGATGATGCACTTTTTCAAGAAATGAAAGATGCCCTAAGTTCAAAATTGAGAACTACAGACAATGGCTTAATGCATTATTGCTTAGTGCTTGAAATATGGTAGAAACCATGACAAATTTTCATCTCTCAACAAAAATACGCAAGAGAGATTTTTGAAGGCATTCAACATGGAGGATTGCAAGGAGATGTCTACACCTATGATGGAACCCATTTACTTTTCAACCTCTTGTTTACAAAAACGAACACCTTGTGGTGTCCGACGAGGGGAAGGGGTGATTTCTTACAGTTACAAATTCTTCTAGTTAAATATTCTAGGGATTTCTAAATCGACCACTCTCTAGGAGGTTTATTGAATTTGGAAGAATATCTTTCCTTTCAAATCTTTCAGAGCGCTTCCCTTCTAATGATATTCCATAGAGTTGAGGAGAATCCAATGCCTTCTTCCTATTTACTTATTATCGCAGAGCAAGAATTATGCTGAGGTTCTGCCACACCGGGGCACTCTGATGATAAGAGAAGAAGAGATGTACTATGTCTTTTCTCCCGCAATTGCACCGCTTGCAATTCTTCATTTGTTTGAATATGTCTTTGAGCATTTCTTTGATATGTAGATTTGAAGGACCAGATTTTGTAGCTCAATTGCTTTCTGCAACCAATATTTTGTATGAGATATAACTTTTGACTTAATATTTTGGATTATTCATATGCTTCATCAGTAAGCTTGAGTATCATCGCTAACTTGAATGTTGGTTGGAAATTTAGCATTGTTCATCTAGCTTGGATTGATTTCAATGAAAATGTCTATAAAGATGCCAATATTTACTTCTTGATCTCTTCTTTTGTTGTATCTCTCTCCTCTTGATATTTCACTATGCTTTTTTATATAATGACGCACTCCTCTCCCCTATAGCATTGCGGAGCGAAATCCACTAGTGCCAATTGTTTCTTTTTTCCTCATATTGCAACTCGCTGTTCTACCAAAAGCTTCATTTTCAAGAGCGAAAAGAGTACACGTGTTAAGGATACATGTGTATAGATGCTGATACGTAGTATCAAATGCAATCATATCCATTTTTTCTTTAGAAGTACATAATATTGTTCCCGCGATTGGAAATGAATTTGAAGTTAGCCGTAGTTAATGGAAAACAAACTCGTGGAGATAATATTGTGCATACGTTGTTGGTGATTTGGGCATGGAATGCTAACATATGTGAAAAGACATAATATTTCATGGATTGTCTAGCATATGAGAAGTGTATTGTGGTAAGACTACATTTTTTTTATCATGTTGGTACACACATCCAAAATGTAACTAGTTTTCATTGATTGATTTATGTTGGTGTGATGATCGGTGTCAATTATTGATCTCTAGAAATGAAAACTATAACTTCACTATTGCATTCACTGAATGATGATGAGAAATTCTTACAAGGAAACTTTTTTAATCCAAATTGTCCTATGCTCAAGTTCACGAAAATCTTACGATTACATTATTTGCCAGAAGAACTGAAAGACTTTATGGATGTTGACATATTTTTGGCATCTTGGGTTGATTATTAATGCATATAAGGGATGAAGTAACCATTGGAGGCATCGTTCATTTTTGGTGGATGTTGCAACAGATTGAATCATCATGTCCATTCACCTATTTGTCCACATTGATGAGGAAATAGCAAAGAAAAGTCAAACAGTTAAGGTTTGTAAGAGACGTAATTACTTCTAGGTTTTCAAAAGAGATTTAATGTGCATACCATGTATTTAATACATATCTCAGTCCGAAAGTAGCATTTGCAAGACTCAAAATGAAAAAAAAATCAGGCGAAACAAATATTAGTCTAAAGTTAAACGTTAATTAATATTTAAATAACATGTGAAATATTGATGGTACTCAAAACATTGCCAGGTAGCCCGAATTAGAACCCTACCAGGAAATGAAATGAATTAGAAATACAAAGGATGCCCTTAGGAGGATGATTTGGACTTGTTTTCTCATGAAACGATATTCGATCCCGAAAACTAGAAAACATCAAATCGGACTGTGCATGTTACATTATAGAACTCATGTACATGTGCACATTATCAACAACGTCGTATACCTGTGGACGTGAACGTGATTTGCTGAATGTTGATGATGTAAAGTGGAAAAAACATGAAGCAAGGGAGAAACAAAAGTGAGACTACAATTTCTCAATTCCAAACGTACAATCGAAGAAATCTTAGAATGACGTGATACTACAAGTTTCTCGACTCAAAACGTACACTATAAGAATACTTGCAATGAAGGTTGTCTTTCTATACGCACTGACGAATTATATATAATAGAAGAGGTTTTGCAAGACAATAGGTACGCAATATAACACAGTGAGTAGTAGAGATATATAGATATAATAAAATCTCACCAAATATCTATTAATAGCAAGTACAAAGATGATTCCATTGTCCAATCGTGTGCTCTCAAGGTATAGCTTAAATGGTGATCTAGGAAACTCTAGATAGGGAGTTACAAAGTAGAGGTATGTTGGATGGATTCAATAACTACAGTAATGCAAAGAGCATGTATATATAGGCTAAAGGGTGGCCTTTTGTAGATGGCTATACATGGTGGTAGAATGTGGGCATCCACTGCCTACGTAGTCCCCATATGGCTTACGTCGATTCAATCGACCTAATAAATATAAATGATTTTTGGCTTTGACATAATATCCCATGGAATATTCTTGGATCCCACCATTCGGGACCCTGGTAACCACATTTTCTTACAATACCGTACATGGTCCCATTTGAACTTCATCCAACATGCAAGTTAGGATGGCTAGGAATTGGGTAATGCATGCTTGGATTCTGTTCATAATGGGGACCTTATAAAATGTGCATTAGTACATACAACCATGAGGGTTAGACATTGATCATATACTAAAACCCCCCTCAATGTTTACCGAATGATAAATCAAGTAGGTCTAGGTCCTATGGCCATTTCTCGAGGATGCTTGTTGGGCTGCTCATTTTCCAGTGCTTAAGTGAATATTTTAGCACAATTTTCCTCTATTAGGAAATATTCTAGCTCCAAAATTTTGTCTTCCTTTAGCTCACAAACATAATGCTACTATACTTCTATATGCATGGAGCAAGCATGAAGTACTGGGTTCTTTGCAATGTCCACACAACTTTGATTATCACACTTAAGTGCAATAGCCATTTTTTATGGAAAGCCTAGATCTACAAGACTTCTCCTTAGGAAGACTACCTCACAACAAGCAAAACAAGTTGTTTGTACTCTACGTTAGTAGAGGAGAGTGCAAGAGTTGGTTGTTTCCTACATACCCAAGAGTTGGCTGATGATGTAAAGTGGAAAAAACATGAAGCAAGGAAGAAACAAAAGCGAGACTACAAGTTCTCAATTCCAAACGTACAATCGAAGAAATCTTAGAATGAAGTGATACTACAAGTTTCTCGACTCGAAATGTACACTATAAGAATACTTGCAATGAAGGTTGTCTTTCTATACGCACTGACGAATTATATATAATAGAAGAGGTTTTGGAAGACAATAGGTATGCAATATAACACAAGAGTAGTAGAGATATATAGATATAATAAAATCTCACCAAATATCTACTAATAGCAAGTACAAAGATGATTCCATTGTCCAATCGTGTGCTCTCAAGGTACAGCTTAAATGGTGATCTAGGAAACTCTAGATAGGGAGTTACAAAGTAGAGGTATGTTGGATGGATTCAATAACTACAATAATGCAAAGAGCATGTATATATAGGCTAAAGGGTGGCCTTTTGTAGATGGCTATCTATCTATCTATCTATCTGTCTGTCTATCTGTCTATCTATCTATCTGTCTATCTATCTATCTATCTATCTATCTATCTATCTATCTATCTATCTATCTATCTATCTATCTATCTATCTATCTATCTATCTATCTATCTATCTATCTATCTATTATCTATCTATCTATCTATCTATCTATCTATCTATCTATCTATCTATCTATCTATCTATCTATCTATCTATCTATCTATCTATCTATCTATCTATCTATCTATCTATCTATCTATCTATCTATCTATCTATCTATCTATCTATCTATCTATCTATCTATCTATCTATCTATCTATCTATCTATCTATCTATCTATCAATCTATCTATCTATCCATCTATCTATCTATCTATCTATCTATCTTATCTATCTATCTATCTATCTATCTATCTATCTATCTATCTATCTATCTATCTATCTATCTATCTATCTATCTATCTATCTATCTATCTATCTATCTATCTATCTATCTATCTATTTATCTATCTATCTATCTATCTATCTATATATCTATCTAGCTATCTAGCTATCTATCCATCTATGTATGTATGTATGTATATATGTATGTATGTATGTATGTATGTATGTATGTATGTATGTATGTATGTATCTATCTATCTGTCAGGGGAGCACTAGATTGTTCTCTATGACTACAGTAGACAAGATTTCGGAAATACACTTATAATTACAAGAACACCCATGTAGGGAAAATAATACAAGAAGACGGATTTGATACAAGACGTCCCACAACCCGGGACCAATAGGTATGGAAAACTAGACTAGAGATGATACAGGAGATCCCACAACCCGAGATTGTAAGTATGAGACAAGATGTCTAGATTACAAGAATTCCCTTAGGGGATATAGACAAGATACGAGAAATAAGTCGACAAGATCTCGTACTACGAGATTACAAGGGGACAAGAAAGGATGTCCACAATACAAGACTAGACAAGAATAGAGCTAGAAACAAGACTAGAACTTGAACATGAACTTGAACGTACTTACTTGGAGGTCACGACTCCTTGAGCTCCCAAGACTGGCATTGGCAAGACTGAGAATGAATGTGGCCCAAGCCTCCTTATATAGGATTTCAAGGGCGGTTCTCAAGGGCGATTGCTAAATGATGATGTCATCATGATATCATCAATCCAGAATGGGATCTCTGAATATCAGAATCGAGCGAGTAAACAATCGATCTTAGGGTTTTGGCACATTTCAG
>CM035422.1:149078446-149100946 GCA_020310875.1 Ceratopteris richardii
CGATTTGCAGCATTCGGGTCTGTTCGCGATTCGGCGTTCATCTCAACCGTCTAATCCAGTTGCGGCGTTTGATTGCGATTTGTGGCATCCAGTCCGTTCGCGAATCGGCGTCCATCTCAACCGTCTGGTCCAGGTTTTTCATTCATTAAGTTTTTTTTTGAAGTTTTTGTTTTTGGTTTTAGTTCGCCGGTCAAGTTTTTCGAATTTCACACTGTCACACTCTGTACCCTCTGTCACACTCTGTACCCTCTGTACCCCCTGTGCTCACTGTGCTCTCTGTGCTCTCTGTACCCTCTGTACCCCTTGTGCTCACTGTGCTCTCTGTGCTCTCTGTACTCTCTGTACCCTCTGTACCCCCTGTGCTCACTGTGCTCACTGTGCTCTCTGTGCTCTCTGTACCCCCTGTACCCCCTGTGCTCCCCTGTGCTCCTTTTCGGTTACTCCAAGGCCTCGACTAAGGCATAGAACTATGGCATAACTTTGGCATCTTTGGCTTCTCTGGCACTCATGGTTCTCTTGGTTCTCTTGGTTCCATTGGCAACCTTTGGCTACGCGCGAACCAATTCTAACATATGAGTGGCAATAAGGGCTTAGTTATTTCCCTAGTTAGCTTAGTTAACACACATAGTTCCTTATTTAGTATGTAGGGGATTTGAACCCACAACCTCATACTACCAAGAGATAAGTTTTATCCACTAGGCTATTTCCTCTTTTTGATACTCTATTCCTTTTAATAAATATTTAACATAACTTTTATCTCTCTCTCCTTTTATTTATTTATTTATTTATTTATTTATTTTTATTTTATTTTTTCTTTTATTTATTTATCACAATACTTCAATTTATTTATTAATAATACTATTATTATTATTATTATTATTATTATTATTATTATTATTATTAATAGTTATTTAAATGTTATTGTTAAATGTCTTTTCCTATGTTTAGACCTAGGTTTTGCATCTTTCCATACGGCCATGGACACTACTCAAAATATCGATGATTTTAGTTCCTCACCCCTCCCTGGGGGTATCAATTGAGCAACAAGTCGAACTTTTACGACATGAACTTCAACATGCCCAAAATGAAATAAAAGAACGTGATGTTGCACTCCAAAAACTACAAAGCGATGACAATAACCTAGTCCGGGTAGTGAAGGCCATTATTACCGCCCAAGAGCAAGGAACACAATCCAAGATTGGTGCCAAAAATTTCCAATTTTCACGATTTGACGGACGAAAAGATGGCCAATTTGTTCTCTCATGGTTATCGCAGTTTGATGATTTTTACTCTGATGAATCTTATTCTGAACAGGAAAAAGTGAAATTTGTAACCAACTACTTAGTGGGAAAGGCTGAGTTATGGTGGAATGTTTTGTGCCATAGCACAGATCGCCCCACCACATGGCAAGCCTTTCAAGACAAGCTCAAGGAGTCCTTCCTTCCTCCTCAGTTTCACTTACATGCCCGTCGCTCAGTTTCACTTACATGCCCGTCGCTCTTGGACGACTTTTGGATGGAAAGATGGCGATACTGTTTCTACCTATACTGAACGTTTTTGGCAACGTTTATTACTTATACGTTCACTTGAAACGATTCCTGAAGATACTTTACAACGGAAATATGAAGATGGTTTGGAGATGGGAACCCAAGCTAAGCTCAACACCTTACGTCCGACGACGCTCTATGAAGCTATTTCTTTTGCACATGATGCTGAGAAAGAATTTCAATCTATCACTAAGTCCATTCGCTTACAACAAACACATCAACGACCACAACTAATCAAACCCACTTCTCCACTCAAGCGTTCCTTTTCTACTTTTTCTTCTCCTCCTTTTCAACGTCCCCCTACTTTTCAACGACCACCTATTTTTCAACGACCTCCTCAATCCACTTTTTCCCCAATCCCCAAGACAAACCCCTTACACCCTACCAAACCTCCAACCTTTCAAACTACGACGATGGATGCCCAACAAAAGAGGTCCCGTATCATTTGTTGGAATTGTGGTAAGATTGGTCATACCAAAGCTAGATGTAGGTTCCCAACTAACCACATGCAACCTGGCGGAGCTAAAGTACATAACATGGAGGTGGTTCCTGAAGATATTCAATTTGAAGACATTGAACCTGATTGGATTGAAGACGCATTGGAGCAGGATCTAAGTACCTTGGGTAACACAATTTCTATTCATTCTTTACTTTTCATGCAAGGTACTATTAATGGTAAAGTTGTTAATATTTTACATGATGATGGTAGTTCACATGACTTTATTTCTCACATATTAGTCAAAGATCTCCAATTAACCCCACTTCCTTCTATGTACAAAGTTAAGGCTGCATTTCAAGGAAACAGATATAATGTTACAAGTGAAGTGCATAATGTTCAAATTTGTATAGGCTCATACATGGATAAACGCACATTCTTAATTGCTCCTTTGCAGTCCTATGATGTTATGCTTGGTATGCCTTTTCGTCACCATTATAATCCATGCATTGATTATCATACACATACCATGCATTTTAAGTTTAACAATCAAGATATGTGTTTGTCTGCAATACATGATTTCCAACCATTCCCAAATTAGTCATACACAAGTAAAACGTGCATTCCGAAAAGGCTACAATTCATGTATTGTTTTTGTCAATAACATAGTCGGTTATATACATACACTTCCTAATACCCATAAATCATTTATGGATTCTTATAAGGATTGTTTTATGGCTGATTTTCCTTCTAAACTACCACCTTCGAGAGGATCCCTTGATCATAGTATAGACTTAATTCCGGGTAGTTCTCCTCCCCATAAAGCACCTTATAGGCATGGACCTTTGCATCAACAAGAAATAACCAATCAAGTTAAGGATTTACTTCACAAAGGACTTATCAGGCCTAGTTCTTCTCCCTTTGGAGCACCTGTTCTTTTAGTAGAGAAGAAGAACAAGACTTATAGGATGTGCATTGATTATAGAGCACTCAATAAGATCACAATAAAAAATAGATATCCTATTCCTAGGATAGATGATTTATTAGATAAACTTCGTGGAGCACGTGTCTTTAGTAAAATTGATCTTAAATCTGGGTATCATCAAATAAGAATGTCACCAAATGATATTTTTAAGACTGCCTTTCGAACTCAGACCGGTCATTTTGAATTCATGGTAATGCCTTTTGGACTTACCAATGCACCTGCTACATTTGCACGCATGATGAATAATATTTTTCTTGAATACCAAGCTTTTGTTCTTGTTTTCTTCGATGATATACTATCTATAGTAAGAATGATGATGACCATGAAGAGCATTTAGCAATAGTTTTTAATTTGTTACGCACCAACCAACTTTATGCAAATCCTGAAAAGAGTTACTTTTTCCAAAGAGAATTAGAGTACTTAGGCCATATTGTTTCAAGTCAAGGAGTTCATGTAGATCCAAAGAGGATTAAAGTAATTAAAGAATGGCCTATACCACAATCGGTGAATGATGTTCGCTCTTTTCTTGGATAAGCTAGTTTTTATAGAAAGTTTGTAAAAGGTTTTTCTTATTTAGCCCTCCCACTCACTTTATTATTAAAGAAAAAGTTAAAATTTGCATGGGGATTGCCACAACAACACTCTTTTGAAAAACTTAAACAATCACTTTCTCATGCACCTGTTTTGCAATTACCTGATTTTACACAACCTTTCCATGTAGTTACAGATGCTAGTGGCTCACGTATAGGTGCTGTATTGATGCAAAATGATCATCCCATTGCATTTGAAAGTAGGAAGCTTAAACCTTCTGAAAAGAACTACAGTACATATGATAAAGAACTTTTGGCAGTTGTACATGCTTTAAAAATTTGGAAACATTATCTCATGGGTACAGAAGTCATAATCAAAACCGACCAACAAGCTATTAAACATTTACTCAATCAACCATTGATTTCAGATTGTCATATCAAATGGGCTTCATACATACAAAATTTTCAGCCTATGATTCAATATCAACCTGGCAAAGCTAATGTTGTAGCTGATGCCCTAAGTCGTTTTCCATCCCCACAAACAAATATTGTTTTTATTAATAACATTTCTGTGGTTCATATTCATTCATTTCATGACATGATTCCTACATATGCATCTGATTTATATTTCTCACAAACATGGAATGCTTTCAATAATTCTACTACATTTAGTGAAGACCATTACACATTTCATAATGGATTCTTGTATTTTGATCATAAGCTATGTATTACACAAGATTTTAAAGAATTTGTTATGAAAGAGATGCATGAACCCCCATATATGGGTCATAGGGGCATACAAAGTACTGTTTCTACATGTAAAGAATTCTTCTTTTGGCCAAATATGGAAAAGGATATTACACAATATGTTTCCCAATGCATTGTTTGTCAACGTGTCAAAAGACATCATGGTAAAGCATTTGGATTATTACTGCCACTTCCCATACCTAATGGGCCATGGGAACAAATTTCTATGGATTTTATTACTGGTCTTCCGACAACTTCATCACATCATGATATGATTTGGACAATTGTTGATAGGTTTAGTAAACAAGCATATTTCATTCCTTGTACGAAAACTCTTTCTGCACCTCAAGCTGCCAAATTATTTATTAAATGTATTTTTCCACATCATGGTTTTCCAAAAGTAATTTTATCCGATCGTGATGTTCGTTTTTGTAATCACTTTTGGGTTGCATTATTTAAAAACTTAGGCTCTAAAATAGATTTTAGTTCTGCATTTCATCCTGAAAGTAATGGGCAAAGTGAAGCTACGAATAGTACTATTTTGGATCTATTACGTTGTTATTCTTTAGATAATCCAACTAATTGGGATGAGAAACTTTCTTTACTCCAATTTGCATATAATAACACAACACATACCACTACTGGACGTGCACCAAATGAAATTGTGTATGGTAAAAAGCTTCCTACTCCCATGTCTATCATTCAAACTAGCATACCTATGGCTGATTCTTTTGCACAAGATCATATTTCTATACTTCATGAGGTTCATGAGCATATTAAAAAGAGTCAGGAACGTTATACCCGTAATATTAATAAGAAACGAGCAGCTAAACAATTTAATGAAAATGATTATGTTTGGTTACGCATAATTAAATGACGTTTGAAAAATATTCTACAACATCCTAAGGTAAAACTTGCACCACGTTATTATGGACCTTTCCGTATTATTCAAAAAATTAATGAGAATGCTTTTAGATTAGATATACCTTCTCATTGGAATATTCATAATTCTTTTCATATCAGTTTATTGAAACCATTTAAA
This sequence comes from Ceratopteris richardii, assembly GCA_020310875.1. NCBI lineage: Eukaryota > Viridiplantae > Streptophyta > Polypodiopsida > Polypodiales > Pteridaceae > Ceratopteris > Ceratopteris richardii. The sequence goes on from CM035422.1 coordinate 149,083,734, forward strand.
GGAATTTTACCACTCATTCCTATTTTGGATGATCCTCCATTGTTAGAAGAGGATGCTGAAGTTTTAATTCCAGAAAAAATACTTGATCACTACACGCACAGGTAATCAATACCATAGATATTTGATTAAATATAAAAATCATTCATTCGAAGAATCACAATGGATTCACAAAACATCACTAATTCCACATTATCATCATTTGATTTCTGCTTATCATTCACAATCACATTAAATTCCAGTTTTCCAGTTCCATGCATGCTTTTTTTATTTACATGGCACATGCCTATGATTGTTCAGTGATGCGACATGTGATTGGCCATCCATGTCTATTTTATTTTTTATCAACTGAGGTCAGTTGCTCATCAACTGGGCGGCATGTTATACTTTATGGGATATTTGTAATGAAGGTGTAATGCCTTGAGGATTTTAATGTGTTTTGTGTTTTGATTTAGCAGGTGAAGATCCATGAGGGTGTGAACGTGCATGGACTTGGAGATATTTAGAAGAATATTTTTAGAAGATGGTTATTTTTAGTTATTTTTGTAAAAAATAATGGATCGCTTTAGAAAGCGGCGTTTTTCTGAAAATAGAAAATTACGAACTTGTAAATAAAGCAAAAACACGCTTTTCGGAGCGCGGCCCTCATGTATCTTCTATTCAGGACGTAATAGGAATTTACTATAAATACGCATGCTCTGGTAGAGTGTCCATCAGAGCATGTGGGGGGAGATTGTAGCATTTGCAAATTTTTGCTTACTAGTAGATGAGCTCCATTTACCTTTGCCCTTCCGACTAGCCAAGAAAGCTTCATCTACAACACACATAATGGGCATGTTCTTCCTAGATTGATCTTCCTAGAAGAGAACAAAGACTAAGTCTTCAAATGACAAGGCATTTAGATTGCTTTTCATCATCAAGTGAAGAGTAGAAGCAAATCTCTGCTATGAATCAAGAAGACCATTCAAAACAGTCTACAAAAGTGACCTATCTGGTATAACTTCAATAGCAAAAAACAATTGTTCCTTCAAGTCTTTGATCTTTGTTAAAAAACTTTCCATAGAATTACCTACACTCATATGCTCACTCTCCAACTCTTTTTTTAGGTAAGCAACATGAGCCTCATTCCTTGCCTGGTACAATTTTGTAAGTGTATCCCAAGCATCCTTAGCTATTCTGCAAGAGTGAATGTGAAGAATCATGGCACCTTTGACATACAAGGCTGTCAATGGATGTGCCTGAGCATCTCTTCCATCCCAATAAATTTACTCTGGAGTAGGTGTAGTAGAAATCCTAGTAGGAATAGGAATCTAAAGAATATCAACATCTTCAATGCCATCTGCATCAGCTTCAATACCTGTATTTTGAGGTGTAATAAGATGTTTTCAACACCCTACACAATTTTCCATAGCCCTTTTGCAACCAATACATGTTGCATCATATAAGCCCACAATGGGAAATTGGTATATATCTTTGGCAGGGAAAGAGATGAGTTCTGCCACGGAAACTTGTATATATCTTTGGCACAAAAAGAAGAACTGATCTACACAAGTGCTGCGTAAGTTTGTTTGGGGGCTGAAACGAGATGAGATCGCGATATTGGCACTATAGAATGAAGTTGTTTTGATTTCCTAATCACCTTGAGTATGCTCACCAAATTTCTTGCAATTCTAAGACTCTGACCGGAGAGGTGTCGAAGACACCCTAGATGAAATGACAACCTACTCTCATACCAATTGTTGGAGTTAGACATCTTTGGCAGCACACAAACAACACAAGGAAGAAGAAGAAGAAGCTTGGAACACTACACACAATATTGAATGTATTACCACTAGAATGTACAAAGATGAGTAACCCATTAGGGCTATAGGGGTATATAAAAGCCGAAAAAAAACCTCCTAAAGAGGGAAAAATGCCCTCGTGGTTGTAGTCTTTCCACACACATGACGACCTAAATATGTCAACGTTTCTGATGCCAAGAATCTTTGATTTTTCATCAAGCATTGCAATGGATGATACCTTTGTCCACCAACCTGAAAAAAAAGAAAAATGAAAAGCAAGTTTTTGTAGTGTATGTACATGTGTTCTCTTTGTGTCTAGGTTACATTGAAGGTGCCTAATTCCTGGCCTTTGGATGAGGCCCTATTCATGTGCATAATTGGTGTGCATCTTCAACATATGTTGTGCATTGTGCAAGACTTGGTTTGACACCTATGGATGCCGCACAAAGAGCTTTTAGGCTGTCAATATGTCTTTGCTTTGCTCGTCTATGCCTTGAAGTTTCTCTCATGATGTTTTTGAGTTTCAGCTTGATTGCTTTGGATCCTTTGGTTGGAAATGGTCTTTATTGAAGGTAAGGCATGATGGGTTTAGAATGTGGATTATGGATTATAGTGTGAAAGGGTTTTTGTATAATGGAATTCTTAGGTACCCACAGCATAGTGGGATTCGGTGGGGCTCTAAGTAATTACTTGGCCACACAAATTTGTTTGACATTACAAGGGAGATGGGATTTCTTCTTCATGATGTGAGGGTCCTTTGGACCTTCTACGTGATTCTTTAGGGAAAACTCATCTTTATGTGAGGAGTTCAACAAAGGTTTATCTTCTATACATACATAATTATCATTCAATGGATCACTAGGACATGTGATTTATGTTTGATCTAGAGATTCATGGATACGTTCATCCTTATAACACATAGAATATCTAGATGTACAAGTAGATGATGGATCTTCATGATTAACCATAGATACCACATTATCATCCATAGCATTAGTACAAACTACTTGCTAATCTCCTTCTTGATGATCCAAGTGTAGACCATCCTTGATCATGGGTTCCTGAGAAGATTCCAAAATTAAAGGAAGGGAGGGCCCTTCCACATCCTCCAAGTGTTTGAAGTCCTCCATAACTCCATTCTTCAAAATTTGCTATGACTTAAGTAAATCAAAGTGAGATGAGAAAATTTCATTTATTTCAACATGAGTATGATTATGGATGTTCTGTTGAATTATGTGGGAGACATTATGTGGATAATATGGACAATCAACAAATAAATGTTCATGACCACATTGGTTACAATGACAATACACAGTGGGATCATCAAATACATCACGAGTAGGGGGATTTTGAAATTTGCATGAATGAAGGATCTTTCCTCTTCCATATAATTTTTGAACCAAAAGGATCCTAACATGACATCTTCATGCATACAATCCAAAACATAGAAAATGTCTCTAAAACATACTTCATTTACTACCACACTTGTTTCAATCATAATTTGTGGGAAGAATTTGTTCACTAATGAAGGGTGCCACATCAATATTCACGAAATTCGATTCACATTTTATGTTAATTGTAGCATAGAAACCCTAGAACAATTTTCTAGTTGTACATCCACATATATAAGTTGAGATCTCTCTAATTCAATTCCACTAGATTTTTGTGTTGGTGAGGTCGTTGTTTCTGATTCATTGTTTTCCCTTTAATTTTCCAAGTGTTCTTTCTCCTCCAATTTCGTGTTCTTTTTTTCCTTTTTCATTCTCTTTTTAGCCTTCTTCTTTCCCATGTCTTGTTGAATAAAATTTTATTTTGAAATGTTTTTCGAATATTTTTTGTTTGTGTGTATTTTTTGAATGTTTTTGAAATGTGTAAGTTCGTTCCTGATGGGGTCCTTCTAACAAGATTAAAAAAAGGTTATGTTGTAGATAAACTAAAAGAAGTATTGACAAAGAATTAGCTTTAAGCTTCATATCAATGTATCCTTCATGAACATCATAGAGATCTTCAAACCAAGGTCTATGCACTTGATGCATGAAATGATAATTCAACATTCTTATTTAGGGCATGGATTCCCACAAGCTTCACTCATCAAACCATTCTTTTAATCATGAGGTCATTCGAATAGGTTTGTATTTAGCCAAAGAAATTTCTTCTTGTGAAAGAAATGCCAAAGCAAAGTTCCAATTCATGCTTATGATAAAATCACATCTTGAGCACACTACCATGCACCCTCATAGTATGTCCCTCGTCCACCCACATAATTCCTCCCTCCTCCACCCTTAGAATTCTTCCATGCTACACCCCAAAAGTTCATTTTTCCTTAAACCTCATAATTTGTCTCCCCATCCTCATAATTCTTCCCTTTCCAACCTTTAAAAATTCATCCCTACTCAATCCCCCACTAATCCATCCCTCCTCCACCCTAATAATTTGTCCCTCCTTTACCTTCATAACTCATCCCCACTCAACCTTCTTTCGTGTTTGTCCCCCCTCCTCCCTACATTGTCTTTGAAACTTCCAAGTTGTTCCCTATCCTCCCTAAATCATCTCTGAAACTTCCAATTCCTTCCCCCTCCTTCCTCAATGGTCCATCAAAGCCCTAAGGCCCAATCCCCCCCTCCTACCAAATAATCTCTCAAACTCCCAATTGGTCTCCCCTCCTAAATGGTCCCTAGAACCCCTAGATTCTCCTTCTTTCTCACCCAAATTTGTCCTCTTAATAAAAAAATAATGATCACACCCTCCATGTCAAATCATTCTCATGATTAATTGGTCTCCATGTTTACATTAGAATTTAGTTTATGTCGCATTCTACTCATACTTGGGATGCTACTTCACCTACAAAGGTGATTGTGGCCTCTCCAATTGCAAGGCAATAGCTCCATCTCTTGGGATAATGTGCACTTGTTCCTTTTGTAAGGCAAGTGACTTTTATCTGGCACGGCAACTCCATACTAGGCATCTTGAATAGGGCAATTTGGCATGTCTACCTTCAAAAACAATGTGATCTACCATTTTGACGAAGCATGAACTTAAACTTTCTAGACATGTGGGTAAATGCTTTAAGTATAAATAAAGTAAGGGAAAGCTACGAGATGGATCTGATGCTCTTAGAAGAACCAATTGGAGGACCTAAATGGCTTTGGCAACTAGTGCCAAAATTAGCCTAGTTCTTCCACCTGACACGTCTATTTGGTGCATATGACACTATAAGATTGGATTTTGAAAGGCCACTGCACTTATTTTGCCCATCTTTTTGTTCTCAGTTGCATCTCTCTATCATATCTCTAGTCTAGTTGGATTGCTGATTCTCTGCTAGCCATATCCTCTTCTTCAATTGTTTCTTTACTATGTTCTACACTCTATTGCAACTCTATTCATTGTGCCTTAAGGCTACTCTATGGTCACTATACGAAGTGTTGGTTTCCAAGTTGTGTGGTAGATAACATGACAGTGATATTGACTAGTCTTATATAGTGTATCTTAGTTGGAGTCTATTGCATTTCTCTTATAGAGAGCACTTTTGTGTTTCACATATTTCTTGTTATTGATTTTTGTGCAGTCAAGTTTGAGTCTCTTGAGTGGTTACTAGCCCATTTTTTTAATGCTCATTTGGAATAATTCACCTTAGTGTAATCATTTTCAGTCTTAAGGAGTTGGGATTTTCTTATCTGTGTTCTTGTAGATTTTTCATTACTGTGACTTCACTACTCCATTCTCAAGGTGTATTCTTGCACACTAACACATCACAGGGTATACTTCCCTAAGGAAGAAGCCCCCTTGAGTAGAAGGAGCACTAGAACTATCATCTCCATGGCCTCTTTAACAACTCGGAATGCCCGATGGGACCCTTGCATGTTTTGTTTGAGGTATTTATTCAAGTAAACAGTTGTTTCATGTGGTGCTCTTCTTGTCTTTTTGAGTCTTGTGAGTGGGTACATGACCCATACTCAAGTGGAGAGGGAGTCTCTTTGTGTGCATAAGATCCCCGAAAATTCAACTCAAGCTTCATTCAATCAACTCAATGCCCCTTTACTTTTGTATCTCTCTATTGATTTAGCCTCTATGTCATTTTCAAAAGAGACGCCTAGAAGGACTCTTCATTTTGCTCCAAACACCTCGCAAGAAACCCAAGCACCAATGGAGGACCTCTAAAATCTATTGTGTAGGTTAAATATTAACTTCCCTACTTTTAAAGGTTTAGTACATGAAGATTCATGATCAAGTAAGGATTTTCATCTCCTTATGCCTTGGACATGGGCTTCAACATCGAGAGGATGCCATGCTAGTACTGTTTCCTTCTACCTCAGAGGGACTTGTGGATAATGATACAACCAACATACAAACCAGGACTTTGATACTTGGGAATCCTTGAAAAATTCCTTCTCTCAAAGATTTCCAATAAGCAATTCATCTATGGAAGCCTTGGATCAATTAGAGAACTTGAGGTTACAGCCAACTGAATCTTTTCATGAACTTCATGCTATCGTAGAGTTTGCTGAAAGCAGGGAGAATTAAGAGAATATACCTTGTATGCATTAATCAAAAGAGTTGCAATATTATTTTATTTAATTGATGAGGGATATTCTACAACAACATCACATCACAAGTTTAACTCTGAAAGCAACCCCCATAACACTATTTATCCATATTCCTCACACAATGTTCTAGGTATCTCTATCAATAATAGTCTCTTCATTAATCTTGTCCTACATTTATCATCAAACTATTCCAAATTTATACCCCCACTTGTTTTTCATATTGTTTCCTCTTGCATACTAGAAGTACACTAGATCATTTATCCATAAACCAATCATGCACTATAGTAGAGAACAAGATGTATTATATCAACATGTACCTCATATCATTATGTGTTCAAAGTTCTATCAACATGTACCATAGCAAGGGTTACATAAGGAGATGCTATCTAGTATCCCACCAAAAATCTGAACCATATTTTATAGACTCATGTACATGACAGTGGTTCCGCATCAGCTTTATGACATTTATTTTAATCCTACTTTTTAAGGTATGAAACTCTAAAGTGTAATTCTACTCTAAAAACACATACCTCCATCAAACTTTGTGTTCATATATGAATGTGGAACATTACATAAAGATCTATGCATTGGGTAGAGTTTTGATAAATATTTATTACATCAATAAAACACAAAAAATATTTTTTTTGGTGAAAAAGACAAGCCATTATTGTAGTCATCTTTGTTGGAAGAGATGGTGGCTAGATTCCACAGATGAAGTGGTGCTGCAAATCCTTGCTTCACACTAGCCAAGAACAAGTTGAGAGGTGTAAAGTGGACTTCTTGAGCTTTCTAATGTCCTTAAATAATCACCTAAGTGCTTTGGAGTATGATCCTCTAATCAATGGATCAAAACAAATGACTAAGAAATTCAACTATGAGTTAAGACTTGCTATTTTGGTATATACACATGCTCAATAAAATGAATAGTGCTCTTAACTTGCTAGAAATTTATCAAATTCCTTTTGGGAGTATCTAGTTGACTTAGATAGCTACGAATCACAAGTTATTTCAAGGCAAATGATCAAAGGCACACTACAAATGATGCTTAACAAGTTGGATGACCATCCTGACATTTTTTGGCTTCTACAGTATGAAGAACAATGAATATCGTTTCAAGGATATCTCGCAATTCAATAAAGCAATGACAATGAAACTTTGTAGCTATAGAATAGACACTAATTTGAATCTACAACACTTTATATCTTATCAAATGATCAAATAGGCATTGAAAACTAATTGTGAGACGTTCATTGTTCTGAGATGATCATAACAGAGAAGAGAGAGTGAGATATGATCAATGTATATGTATTAAATCACATAGAGTTACAATAACATTGGTAATGCATAATTGAAAAATGTGAGGATGGTGATGGAGCTATAGAATGACCTCACTAAACACTATAGATCACTCTCAAATGATCTCCAAATCGGGCTCTACTTGCATGAGATTTTAATCCACCTTTACAGTTAGAGTTGGAGCCAACTTTTGAATTCAAATTCATGTTCTTACCATAAAGTGGATCCTAAGATTTAGGACTTCGTTTCTCATCAATAAACCACCAAATGATTCGTAATTTGATTCCTCCTAACTCCATGTGAGAGTAAGTGCTATGAAATTTTACAAAATGTACATGCCTTTTTACAAGAGGATAGTCATATGTGACTCTAAAAGACTATATGAAATGAATAATATAAGTTATCCAAGTATGTAGGCTTGGATTCATATGCACCAACAGCTTCCCATCAAGCCTAACATGTTTGGTCTTCATTTCTCCTTGATTTTGTGCAATCCAATCATCATCTTGAACGTGTTCATCTTAGTTCCATCCAAAGATTTGGTTAGCGTTTTTGCACATTGCAAATTGGTTCATCCATAGGACAAATGGATGTCCTTGCTAAGTAGCTTTTCTCTCACATAATGATAGTGCACTTCAATGTGCTTAGTCTTTGCATGATATAAATGATTTAACAGCCAAATGAAGTGAACTAATGTTGTCTCTAAAAATCACTAGAGTATAAGATTGTAATCATAACTCTGTGTAAAGTAGTTAAGCTACATAGCTTCTTGTGTTTCATTTGGTAAGCCTCTATATTCTGCTTCATTTGATGATAATGCCACAGCTGGTTGTCTCTTGGATGACCATGAAATTAGCTTTGAACCTCCAAGAATTAAGTAGCCAAAAATGGTTCTCCTATCATCTTTTGAACCTGCCCAATTTGAGTTAGAGTATAGCTTGATATCCAAATCAGATGTGAATGGATAAAATAGCCTTTCATTTATGGTACCTTTAGATACTTTAGGATCCTCTTGGCATCTTTCATGTGAGGTTTTCTTGGTGTATGCATAAATGGGCTTAATGTAGTTACTCCATATCATATGTGCACTCTTGTTAGGGCTGCATAATTGAGACTTCCTACAAGCCTTTGATAACTTGCAATATCTTCAAGTAGTTCTCCCTCATGAGAACTACGTTTGTGGTTGAGCTCCATGGGTGTACCTGCAACTTTAGTGTTCTCCATCATGAATTCATCTGACATGTCATGAAATTACTTCCTTTGAGTAATAAAGATTCCAGAATCTAAATATAAAAGTTCTAATCCATGAAAATATATTAACAAACCAAGATCAATGATTTTAAACTTTTTCATCATCTGAGCCTTGATTTGCTTGATGCCCTTAGCATCATTCCCTATAATGATAATGTCATCCACATAAACACATAGATAAATAACTTCTAAGTTAGTCTTCTTTATGAACAAAAAAGAATCTCCTTTGCTAGAAGCAAAATTTTGGTCCTGCAAATATGTGATAAGCCTATGGCTCCAAGCTCTAGGAGCATGTTTTAAACCATAAAGTGATTTTCTTAATTTGCATACATAATTTTTTTTTGTCCTTGTCTTCAGCCCCTAGTGCTTAAGCCATGTCAACCTCTTGAGAACTCCATCCATTAAGGAATGCATTTTCAACATCTAACTCATACAAGTTCCAAATTTTTGAAGCAACAATACTTACTAGAATTGTTATTGTTGGCATCTTAGCCACAGGTGAGAAGGTCTCCTCACAATCTACTCCATGGGTTTGAGCAAACCCCTTGGCTACTAGCCTTCTTTATACCTGTTGATTGGACCATCTTAATTCTTCTTTACTTTGTAAATCCACCTAGATCCTATAACCTTCATGCTAAGTTTCTTGGGAACCAAATCCCAAGTACTGTTTTCTTGAAGTGCTTCAATTTCCTCTTGCATAGCTTCTCTCGATTCTTCCTTCTGATTGGCTTCTTCAAATGAAGAAGGTTCTTCTGACATAGAATCTTTAGCCATCTATATAGTATGCTTGGTGACTAGTGATGTGTCATAGCCATATCTTATCTGTTTCTTACTCTCCCTTTGGGATTTTCTAAGTGCTTCATTGGATGACTCTAGAATGTCTTCCAATTGCTTGAATTTTGTCTTGCCCTTGGAATCTGAAGCTTTGAAGTCAATCTAGTCTTCACCTTCTAAGTTGACATCATCTAATATTTGTGGTTCTTCTTGAGTTAGAGTTGGAAAATCACTTTTCAAGTCATAAGGTAGCTTTATTTTCCTATAGTCGCCTTCAAACAAGGAGTTGTTTTCATCAAACACCACATCCTCACTAATTGTAAATCCTTTGTTACTAGGATTATGTAGCCTATATCCTTTCTCATTTAGTTCATTGCCAATGAAAATACATCTTTCAGCTTTTGGATCAAGATTTCCTCAAATCTGTGAGGGTATACATGCATAAGCAATACACCCAAAGATTTTTCCACTTAATGCTCTCTTGATCAAATACTATTGTGACTTTGGCACCATATAAATAATGACGCTACGTCTTCAAAGCATGGACTATTGCATACAACTCCTTCTCATAGATGGAGTAATTCTTCTGAGCCGGTTCTAGTTTTTTGCTCTCAAAAGCTACTGGTCGACCATCCTGCACTAAAACCGCTCCTAAAGCAAAGTCACTCGCGTTAGTATCAACCACAAATGGTTTGTTGGGATCTGTATTTGTAAAAGTGGAGATGTAGCAATTGCTACTTTCAACTTGTCCATATTTTGCTTCTCTTCGTCTCCCCAATGAAAGGTTTTCCCTTTCCCTTTAAGTTGTTCCATCATTGGGACAACAATCTTGGCATAATTCTTAATGAATCTTCGATAGAAACCTGATAAAACTAGGAAGATCTGTAGCTCTTCCAGGTTCCTTAGATGTGGCCATTCCATAATAGCCCTTACTTTTTCAGGATCCATCTGGATTCCATCTTGGGAGACTATATGCCCAAGATATCTAACCTCTCTTTTGAACACTTTGATTCCTTAGCAAAGAGTGAAGTTTCCCTTAGCACTTGAAATACCCTCCTCAAGTGTTCCAAGTGCTCCTCTTTTGATGCACTATAGATCAGAATATCATCCAAAAAGTCTACTACAAAATGTCCTAGATAAGGCCGTAAAACACTATTCATGAGCTTCATGAAAGTGGCAGGAGCATTGGTGAGACCAAAGGGCATCACCAAAAACTCATAGTGCCCATATCTAGTCCTAAATGCAGTCTTAGGGACACCCTCTGCCCTAATCCTGATCTGATGATATCTTGATCTAAGGTCAAGCTTGGTAAAGTACCTAGCTTGATGTAACTGATCAAAAAGATCTTCCAACCTAGGCATTGGAGATCTATTTTTGATAGTTACCTTATTAAGTGCTCTATATTCTATACATAGTCTCATAGAGCCATCTTTCTTTTTAACTTGGAGCATTGGCGATGCCCATGGTGAGTTACTAGGTTTGATGAAGCCCTTATCTAAATAGTCTTGCAATTTCTTCTCAACCTCCTCATGCTGAGAAACACTAAGCCTATAAGGTGGTCTGCAAATAGGGTTAGTGTTAGTAACAACCTCTATGGCATGGTCAATGTCCCCTCTCTCAGGTGGTAGCCCTCTAGGTAAGTCAGTGCGAAAAACATCTCTATACTCAAACATAAGATCCTTAAAACTTTTAACCACACACTCTTGCAAAAAAGAATAGTAGAAAGTCCTGTTCATATTTACATTCCTAGCATGAAAATATACATCAGGTGAGCTGTCTGTACAATGCTCCATATCATGACTATACAATAAAAACATGTCCTGTACATGCTGAGAATAACAGAGACTATACAACTCTAGTGATGAAATGAGAGGTGCACCAGGTACATCTCTCTCTCTCCCTGAATACAAACTTTACTTCCATTCTTTTCAAATTCGAGCGTGTTGTTTCGATAACTACGTTTAAGAGTGTTTCCCAATCCCCATAGCCACTCTCTTCCTAAGACTAGATCTGTCCTCTCCATATTCATAATTTGGAAGTCCATATAATCTATATAATCCTACATCTTGACTTCCAAATTGGATACCATAGTATCCCATATTCTTTTATCTTGCCCTTGCATCATAGATACAATGTATTTATGTGCACTAGGCTGCTGGGGAATCTTTAATTTCTTGACCAAAGCATAGTTTATAAAATTATGAGTAGCCGAGTCATCTATCATGACCCGCACCCTGGTCCCGTATACACTACCATGTAGCTTAACCAAGTCATGTGGTCCAAACTGTGGTGACCACAATGACTCAGTTAAACAAGAGGTCTGCTCTATATCCTCGTGCATGATCACCTCCACTCCCTTGCAGCTAGAGCTGCATAGGAAGGGTCTACACTAGGTGGACCACCTTTTTGCCCTTTTCGGGGGCCGTGCTAGACTCTAGTCCCTTCTTCTTTTCCTCCCGCTTCTTGAGTGGACAGTTCCACTGTGAATGGCTAGGAGATAGGCACCTAAAACATAGATTCTCTCTTTTGGCCTTCTCAAATTGGTCTGTGGATAACCTAGGCCCTTGTGATCTTTGTTTTTTAATAAAAACTTTGTTTTTCCCAAAAGGCAACTTCTTCTTTAATTTAGTCGTACTAAGAGGCTTGAGGGGCTGCTCCGTCTCCATAGGAATATACTGAGGACGGTTATGGTCCTCATAAATCTGTGCATATTTGATCGCCTCCTCAAACGTCTTAGGCGCATTCCTTCTTACTTCCCTCTTTATGGCTTTGCCTAAGCCCCTAACAAACCCTCTGGTCTTCTGAAAATCATCTAAGCCCCTAAGTTTCAAAATGATCTCTCTATAGTGGGATAGATAAACTGAAAGAGGCCTACCTCTCTGAGTAATCCTATCACACTCATCCCAATTCCTCTCCTCCTCGTTCTCAGGAAGAAACTCTTGAAGAAAAAGAGTCTCAAACTGAGTCGAGTCAGTAGGGATAGAGTTCCCCTCCTTAAGACTCATCCACCACTTATAAGGACACGGGTCGAGGGAGAGACTCGCCTCTAGCACACGATACTCAGGTGGGGTGCCCTTCAATTGATGCAAATCATGCCACTTTTGTAAAAAAGTGTAGATTGCATCCTTATTCTTGTCTCGGTCATCCCCCGTAAAGGTAGGTGGCTTCAAGTCTTTTAGGAGGGGAGCTTCCCTAGAGCTCTCTCCTTTGTGTTTACTAGGAAGAGAAGTCTCTTTCCTAGTAATCTCTAGAGGAATCGGAGGATTCTCTCTTTCCTTCCTAGCTAGGAAAGAGGTGACACTAGTCTCAAGTGAGATCATTTGAGACTTAAGCTGCTGTATAAGAGATGTGATGCTACCAAGATCTTTCTCTAATTTAAGGGTTTGCTCTTTCAAGTCAATAAATTGGTCACGAGTGACAAATTCATCTATAAGCTCTTCATAAGTGTATTCTTCTTGTGAAGGCTCTTTCTCTTCTAAGTTCTCTTCTATTTCTTTCCCTAATTCTACTTCTTCCATTCTAGAACCAGAATCCTCTAGTTAATCTTCAGATGGAGAAGTGGTTTCAACTACTTGTTTACCTTTGTTCCCATTTTTTCCTACCCTTCCCCCGTTTGCTAACTAGAGTGTATGAAAATGAATGGAAGTAAAGCTCAAATATACAAGAAGAAGAGAAATATATCACAAGAGCACTTCCCTGTTACAAAGTATAGCTGCGGAAGCAAAATCCAAGTGGTCCTTCAAGCTTTAGGTCGCTGATTTTGAATCCTCGCTAGGGCCAAATGAAAATTGGAAATGTCCGGTTGGTTCGGGGAGGTTCTAAACACCATAAACCATCCAAAACAACACCAAAAGCACGTGGGAATAGCCCCAATTGGGCAAACTGAGTAAAATTAAGCAACTTCTGAGATTTATCAATCCTCACCAGTCAAAGAATGGCTGCCCAACACCTATACTTCAAGAATTTGAGACTATCCCAAGTGAACATAGTGAATTTGAACTCCGGATGACAAAAAACTAAGCCCGTGGCCACCTAGTTCTTGCTGAGGTGCTCCAGAGAGATTTTGATGAGGAAAATCTCATCCAAATCCAACATCAATGGTTTTTAAGCGAAGCTTAGGAGCGTAGCTTCGAAACGTGACCACAATTTTCAAAATCCGATATCGTATGAGGAAGCTATGGTGCAGAGAAGCCGGGTAGGTCAAGGGTAAAAAGTGAAAATGCTAATCTTCTTGAAGTGGAGACTTTGAAGAGCTCAAAACTAAAGGACTGAAGCTTTTTCAAAGAAACTTCATGACCCATAGCCCTTATCCACAGCCCATATTACATATATATCTCACTTCTTTACCAAGATTTTGATCCAAAATGTCCTTTCTGTCTCCCCAATCTCAAGAAAAAACTTTGAAAATCAACTACTGTTGTACTTCCTTAGTTTTCTGCGATGAAGGGTCGACGAGAAGCAGCCAGGCGATGGAATTTAATCCCATATAGACCAAAGAGAGAGCTGAATACCAAGTATATAAGGTGGGAACATTTCATATTCCTCTCATCCTAGAGGGAGGCTCGAGGGAGTGACCTCGTGGGTCACTTGAGCTCCTCTGAGGAGCGTACGTAGTGGTCGTTATTGGGCTCCGTCACGGGCAGTTGTTTGGGCACTTATTGCCTCAATTTGTGTGCGTACCTGATCCGATACCAGCTGTTACATGCTATCTTGAGCCTCCCTATGATAGCCTCCATTTTGTCTTCTTCTGTTAGTACTCATGCGCACGGAGAACGAGATAATCAAACTGCCTAGCCGTGTGGTGCCTTCTATAGTATACTCTCTCTCCTACATACCCCAAAAGGGGTCATAGTCAAAGCTCCTCATATGAATGCCACTTGGCACTCATATGAGTATCATACTCTATGTGTAATAGAGGAGAGTCACACCTCTACTTCCTATTCATATGATACTCCATGTGACAAAACCAAAGAGAAAACCTAAAGCCATCTTGATTTCAGAAATTGAGAGAAAAATAGATCCTATGGAGATTTAGATGATATTTTGCTTAAGAGTCAAGTGACTATGTCTTTAGAACAAGTTTTCTCTATTGCAAAGCCTGCTTTTTAAGATAACTTTATCGGCCTAATTAAAAGGAAGAGGTTTCCGCTTCATCTAGATACTGAGATGCAAGATTCTCTAGATCAAGATCAAGCTATGAATGAAGCCTTAAACTTTGACAAATCTGATGAAGAGGACTTTGATGATGATGAAGTAAATGTTAATAAAAATTTCTTAGGACCTATTCAACCTGACCATGAAAATCATGAAAACAATCCTGAAAGTCACTTTAAAAGAAAATTTTGGTCTAGAGGTACATCAGAGATGCATGTTAAAATAGGAAATGATAAGAACACTATCACTGTAAATGCATTAGTAGATTCCCGCTCCGAAATCAATGTGATTTCAAGAGAAGTCTATGATAAGTTTCGATGTCCCATAGATAAAGATTGTGGATGGCGTATGAGAACTGCAGATAATGGTGTAGGTACCTTGTATGGAGCTTGTGCTAGTGTGCCCATATCCATAGGAGGAATCACAAAAGAGTTTCACTTTTTTATTCAAGATAATTTCTCCTATGAAGTTCTCTTAGGTCAACCCTTTATTTGTGAGAGTCATATGAAAACTAAAGCCATGGATGATGGGTCTACCTATGCTAGATTTAAGTCTAAGGATGGAATGCAATCACTTCAAGTCATGATGGTAGGCTTGAATCATCCTATGAATCGATTGTCAATTAGAAAGAAACCTATTGTTACTCAAGGTTATGAGCATGCTTGTAGTGATTGTGCACCTTGATTCATGTTTGGAGCTACATATGATCAAAATTTCGGATAGAATCCATTGTTGAGTGGGACAACAGTGGATATTGGTTTGACATATGGCAGCCAACCAACCTGTACAATAGTTTCTCACTTTGTTTTCCACATTCTAGATTGGATTTTCTTCATAAGAGTCAATTGTCCAAGCCTTTTATCCAAAAAGCCCAAAAAAAATATAAAAACAACAAAATCATGGAACATGATGAGAACATTGAGCATGTCATTGAAACATCTCATTGTTTCTCTACTCTTGAGGAGTTAGAGTTATGTCTTCAACAAAATTCTAATTCCCATATTATTCTTCTTTCTTCCCTTGATGAGTATGCTCTAATCCAAGAATATGCTCTCAATGTTGACAAGTGCTCAAAATTTAACCAAACACATGATACCGTAGTTGAAACAAAGTACAAAACTATAGACAAAGGAATCAAACCCATAGCTCAACCATTACCTCAAGGAAGTAATGAAAAAATTATTGATGTGAAAAATGATCCAATTCTTCGGGAGAAGAAAAACATAGGGCATACATTCACTGATGAGACAATCAAACAGGTGAAAATTGGTAGAGATGATGACTTTCTTTTGCCAGCAGAGAGAGATAAATTTGAGATAGTTATACGTAGCCATGGAAAAGCCTTTACTATGTATCCTCATGAGATTGGTTGTGTAGATCCTAAGCTAGTTGCACCCATGATAATCTTTACTATTCCACATATTCCATGGAATCTTCGTCCTATACCAGTTCCAAAGGCGCACTTACCTGAGCTAATGAAACTAATTAAGGAGAAGATAAACATGAGAATTTTAGAGCCATCTTTTGCACCTTACTCAAATAGATGGTTCACTGTGCCTAAAAAGAATGGGAAACTACGTTTTATTCAAGATCTCCAACCTGTCAATAAAGTCACCATAAGGAATGTAGGAACAGGACCCATTGTAGATGAGTTTGTTGAATCATTTTCAGGCCATTATATCTATTCAATGGGTGATTTATATTTTGGATATGACCAATTCCAATTAGCAATTGATAGTCGTGACATAACCACAATGAAAACTCCTTTAGGCTTAGTGCGAATGTGTACCTTACCTCAAGGAGCGACTAATTCTGTGGCTCATATGATGAGTGCTATGAATATGGTCTTACATGATTTTATCCCTCATATAACTATGCCATTCATTGATGATATTCCAATTAAAGGAAGTGAGGAACGTGTAAAGGACATTACTTTAGATTCATCTGGATGTCGTAAATTTGTTCTTGACCATATCTATAACAAGTCTCCTAACCTTGAATCACAATCCCACACAGAATAATAGGCCTCGACACCACAAGATATAAAGAAGGAAAACAGAGTATACACAGAACAAGAAGAGAGAGAATTTCATTATCTGTGCAGATTTACAAGTAGTACTGATCTACGTTACAAAATCTATCAGATAGCTTCAATGTGAAGCCTCATCCACCCGACCACCCCCGAGCTGATCTCAATCCCAATCTCAATCACAATCACAATCTCAATCCCAATCTCAATCACAATCACAATCTCAATCTCAATCTCAATCTCAATCCCAATTCCAGAGGCCAAAAAACGATCGTAATGAATGTACGACCATCCTCCTTTTCTATCTCTCAGTCTTCGTCTTTTTGGATCTCCACCTTTCGCCAGCGCACGATCAATCACGCCTTCCTAGACCCGCACTTTTAGAAT